>JACXII010000008.1:7152124-7184791 GCA_014737395.1 Bombus waltoni
TTAGAGAATAAATATAATTGATGTTGAAGCGGTAGCGCAAAGTAGCATGCTTGTTATAGAAGACCATGTAGTTGTTATGATTTGCGCGATCCTTTTTTTAGGTGATTTATGAATTAGAGAACTGCTTGATACTAGATAGTAACAAAATTGCGATTAAAGAAATAATCGTGCTATAATAAGCAAGAGCAATCCGTTAAAAGAGTATCAAACGATTCATTTCACAATGACTAGAACGTGTGTTTTAAGCAAAAGGACAAGGAATGAGTAAAAATGTAGTTATTCCCACAACCAGGATTACCGCAAGAGTGTCTGTGGTTAGTAGAAAGCTTTCGATTCGCACCAGAGCTGCTATCTCCACAATCACTGGTTCCAGGCTGTAAAATAAAAAGCAACATGATTAATATCTGATTAAATTTTATCGTATTCAATGTATATAAATTTATCACATTTGTATAAAACTCACCTCCTTCTGAATAATGTAGAAATACTCAGGTTTATCTACTTCGTCGTCTTTACGTCCCTGTTTCAACACCATTTTCAATGGTGGCCTCTTATCTTCCTCTTTTTCTTTCGGAACAGGGATTACAATTTTCGAGGTACCTGTGTACTGTTCCTTTTTGGCTTTCTGATGGCTCAACCCCTCAGCAGCCTTTTCCGGAGATTCTATGCTAAGAATTCTCAGACTCGACTCTTTTTTAGCCGTGTCTTCTGGCGTTTCCAAGATCTTTGGAGTAATGTTGCTAGAGGATTCACCAGACGTGGACGGCTCATCAGAGCCTTCCTTTGATGTTTTTGGTGTTTTTACAGATTTAGAATCGGCATCCAGATTGTCCATACTCTCTGACTGCTGGGTCTCGTGGTTCTCAGATAACTTTCGATTTAATTCTTCCTCGCAACTCTCCTCACTAAGTTCTTCCGCGATAATTAAGTTATTTTCTGAGCTGCTACTAATATTATCTGAGTTATCCCGACATGTTTCCAAATTTCCTACAAACCCTTCCCAAAAATTTCTGATATTTATGGCACTTTCTCTTTTGTTTTCATCTTTGTTTAAAATGGATCGATTGTTCTCATTGATCTCTTCTACCTCTTTGTCCAATAGGGTCTCTTGCTTTTTCTGTTGATCGTATCTTCGGATTTCCCGTTTTGGTCGTTTATTTTCTAAAGCATCTAATTGATTCTCTTTGCGTTTCTTCATCACCTTGCTGCGTCTAGTGTAAGCTTTACGTTCTAACTCGGTAGTATCTGTTTCAGCGCTGTTCTGAGAATCATCTGTGTCGTCTGTGATCATTTTCTGACCCTTTTTTTCCAAGTTTTGTGTATCTTGCTCATTGCGAGATCTCTGCGATCTTCGAGAACTTCCCTCTCCCGCCTGAATTTTTGAATCACCTTCGATGCGTTCTTTGTTAAAAGATACTTGTCCCTTTTCGAGCGTTTCGGTTTTATTTACAGCTTCTAATACTCGTTTCTTGTAATGAATGCCAGCAGACATTTTCTTTTTCATTGTATTGTCTGATATTTCTATTCCTACCTTTAATATAATTGTATCACTGCTCTTTGAATTATCCTTTAACGAAATTAATTTTTTCTCACTATTATTATTACTAGCGTCACTGCTATCTGTATCGTTACTCGATTTACGTTTCTCGTTTTTTTTTCACTCTCATCAGTATCTACGACGCACGGAATAATGAAATCGTCCGCAAGCGACATAGGCACGATTCTTTTGACCTTCAGGACAACGTGTTCTGTGACATTTACATTAGGCCTCCGTCTGCGCGACGTTCATGTATCCGAATCTTCGCAACGTCACTATCTGTTGCACCCTGACAACCGCTTGAGCTCTGTACCAGCACCACGAACACAACCACCACCACCACCACCACCACCACCACCACCACCACCACCAGCACCTGAACGATGGCGATTCGTTGCTCAATCAGATTTCCTACCGAACTAGGTGATTAGTTATCTGACCAGTTATCTTATAATGGAAGCTTCGGACGTGGTCAACCTTGCCAAAATCTGCGATTTTGCAAGGTATCCAGGCTCCTCCAAGAGTTTAGAAGAATGTTTAGTCGAGTTATGTTAGTCTGGAGCTGTTCTGGATTCGATGAAAGCTCGGCTATTAATGACCGTTGTCGATGCGTACATCACCAATAGCTGGCAAAAACGTTGTTGGTTGCACGTACATCGATAGCAAAATATTCCGAGACACGTATTACGTATATAATTTGTATATATTCGAGTACGTTTCTAAGAGCACGATAACGATGATATTATAGACGATTTCGTAGCGGCGATGCATCCGGGGAAAGCGAGCTAAGCGCCGTCACTCAAGAGAAAAAAAGCCGAAAATGAGATGCGCACGTCTGTGGTGCGTAAAAGCCTTTAGGGCAGCTATAAATCGATGTAAACGTGAAGTGCGTCCGACATCGAATCAACTTCATCCCCCCTCTCCCCACTATTACGCTACAGTACGTCTTCAATTTTTGTTAACAATATTTTATCATTTTTTTCTCTTTCCTTAATTTTCTTTTTCGTGGTTTCCTTTGTGATTCTACAGATATGAAAAATTAATTTTAGAACTTCGGAAAAATTACTATTATCCAATGTGTGATTTTTTTTGTAATTCACGAATGATAATGTAACGTCGGTAAAAAATTATTGGTTGTAAAAATTATATTTTTTGATAAACTATTTTGTTCCTTCTTTGGCTTTTTCTTCTTTTTTTGCGATATTCTTGTTCGGAGTGATAATCTTTGAACGTTTTTTCTTTTGTTAACACTTTTTCTTCTTCCTATTCCTAATGATGAAACTAATTAGTTAGTGTCAATCTGTATAACGAGGAATTTTGTTACGTCGAAATACGCAACCGAACGATTTATAAACACTCTGTATGCATACTGTTTATAACCATTGTTTTTAAAAAAGTATGTAACAAATTCAAATTTGAGAAAAGCACGTTAGCACGGATTTTACCGACACTGTGTAGTATAATAGTATATCCCTTCTTTCTGCTCACAGTAGAATACCGGAGTATATTGCAGACTGTTTTCGAACTTCGAATGTATTATTATTAACACAGATACGCGAATGCCCGGGAATCGATTTGCCACACTTGACGTTCTCTACGTTAATTAATTGTCGACAGCGCCGTCATGACTCTTCTAGAAACTGATAATCAGTTCAGTCCATAGGCAAATTCTTTAAATACGCTATTTGTAAGCCGATTTGATATTACCCCGTCTTAATCCGTTTCTGCCGCCATTCACAAACGCGCTGAGAGAGAACTGACCGATCAATATCATGCGTGCAATTATTTTTTCTTCACTTTTTATACAGGATAAGAACTGTTGCATTTGAACCCTCTGACCGACGCGCGGCGTTGCGTTACGATTACGCGCATAACGTCAGGTTAACCGCGAAACTACATATTTCATAACCGATGTCAGAATTAATTAAACCCGGTAAAAGAAAATTGAAATAGAATCATTGACGAAATCGTGAAAAATGATGCAAAGAGAAATTAAATCTTCCTTTCGAACGTCTAAACCGTTTTTTGGGGTAAATTTTTCCACGTGAGTCGTATTATTGCGTCGGAAAACGACCGTTTCGATTCTGCAAATAAAAAACAATAAAAAACGAACAAATTGCAAATAAACTGCAGAAAAATAATATATATATGGCTTCCTTCTTTACTCCTCTGCCTTTAATTTCAAAAACGAAGGCTTTGCATATCGCGTTTTGCAGCTCGTTTTTAAATTGCCATTAAGCACCGGCTTTTGATTAACTTCGTACGACGTCGTTAATATTTCGCGACAATTGGATGATTCTGATTGGTGCATTAGCTGCCTATGCAAATCAACATGAAGAACTCGCGATTTTGAAAAAATTCATTCAATTGGTTCCGTTTTCTACACATATTAATATTCATTTTTTAATATTTGTTTACTAATATTTATAGACTTTAAAAGGTTCAGGTTGTGAAATAAGTTTTGCAGCGGGCTATTCTCGTTTGCTAACGAGAATATTAATGCATATTCTACTCGGCATATCCTACTGCATTTTATTATTATAATTAAACGTTTATTGGCCAAGGAAATATAGATTACATATATATGCATTCACACAATGAGCAATGAATTACATTTAGGAAATAATTTTGGCAAGAGTACCGGTACATAACGGTACGACGTAGACATAGAATATTTTATGTCGGATTTACATTTTTAACATTATAGTTGAAAGTTAAATTTAAGTCGCTAAGAGGCGGTACTTTTATACGATGTAGTATTTATTTTTTTTTTTTGTCCTGAAAACTTGCTGATAGAACAGGACAAACCGGTAGCATACTTTTTGTCTTCTGCATGGCTGACGGTCATGGTAAAGGTGTAGGCAGCAGGGAGAGAGACTGGGAAGGGTTGAGGATGGTGGCAGTTTCATTTAGGATTGCTTACAATATTCACGCTTATTTGTAAATAGAGAGATTATACGCTGACAAAGCTCTGCGGTTCTGTTTTATATGATTTTCTGTGATTGTTGTATTGGCGGAGTACATTACTTCTCCCTTTCTTTTTAATGTTTCTGTTAGTTGATTGAGTTGTGTTTGCATTTCGTTTAGGGCTTCGAGTATGCTTTCTTTGAAATTTTTATTAACATTAATTATTTTTAGTTGGGGTACGGTCTCGATTGACATCTCCTGCTGCATTCTCTGGTGCTTTTGAATCTTCGTACGCGCAGTTATCTGCTGCTTTTGATACTGTGTCGTCGACTTCACGTTTGTCGAAGAATTCGAGTTACCTGTCTCGACGTTTGAACTGGTCGACTGTTTATCTGTGAGCATTTGTTGCTTCTGTTTTTCTAGATTTTGCAATCGTTTGAACTCGGGCTCGCTTAAATGAAACACCTTACCACCAGAAGAAGTTGGCAGTATTTGACCGTCCTTTCGCTTCATGTTACCGTTTGCGTGACTGGTGCTGATAGACGGAAAGTTTAGTTGTTGCAGATTAGGGAGTGGATCCTTAATTATTCGCACTCCAGGGTTCAATTTCAGGACCTGTGATGCATTCGGGGCTAACGCCAAGTCACCGGTTCTGTAATATTTTTCTAGAAGAATGAGATGTCTGAGAAACGAACTCTGATCCCCGTATGGTTTCTGTAGCATTTGCCAGAGGAGTTTCGTGTCTCTGTCATATTGTATCATAGTGGCACACTTTTCCCAACCTTCAGGCGTTATTTCTCGATTATTTGTAAACTCTATATTGTCGTGAAGGTTCATCTCCTCCTTGCCAGGCAAAAGGGTACGCAAACGAATGGAGGGATTTAGCACCGAGTCTCTGTACAACCGGTGTGATTGGGGTTATTACAAAATATCATTGTATCTGATGTTGTGTATGGGTACATATCAAGCAGTTTATATTTCATATCGGTATTTCATACCGAGGAACTGCACGTCCATCGCGACGTTTCCGTCGTTCAAGTTTGCGGTGCGGTTCTCGTTGTCCATCTCAGAACTCGCTCCCTCATTTTTGGTGGTTTCTGAATTAAATTTTTCCGAGACAGAACTTTAAAAGAAAAGAAAAGAGCCGTGTACTTTAAAATTCCGGTTTTAAATTGAGTGTTACACTTTGGCTGCTTCCTTTTGTTCTTGTCCTTGTCTTTGTCCTTAGTCTGATTCTGAGAAGTTTCTTCATCTTCGTTCTCCGAAATCTCGATATCGTGATAGTGTAGGATACTGAACATACAAAAATAATATAAGATAAATATATAAAGACATAATATAAGTAAAAACTAAGTCTTGTGTTGAGATAGATCTCATGTTGGTATGATCAGTAGTTTCTGCGCCCAGGGTTGGTGCAACTGTTGCGCATTCTTTTTTTGTACCCTATCCGCCATACTTTTTGGTCTCTGCGTATTCAGTGTTGAGTCATCAGCTGTGTGAATTAATTAAATGTCTAATTAAATGTCTATTAATTAAACCCTATATAATAATAGGTTGTGGGCCCAGGACGGTCAACTGCACCGTTAAAGACATTTATTTACCGAGTTTTGTTCTTTTTTCTTTGTGAATATCCGAGAAATGGCCGACCAGGAGAATACGTGCGATACGAATACGGACCTGAATCCAATACTCAACAAAGGCAACTACGAGTATTGGCGGAGGCTTCTATGGTTTTCCTGGGCTGCTGGGATGCAGTGGATCCAGGATACACTCAGCGGAAAGGGCGAGACCCGAGTGTATTAGACTAGACAATAAGGTATATTGCCATGTCCGTGCTGGAATTGGGCACCATCGAGAAGACTCCGGACATGGACATTTTCAGGTACTGTGGGTAGATTCAGGTTCTGTGTGACAAGTTGACTAGGGCATTATGGCATGCTTTATGTTGGCCGGTCTTACGCCAGATCCAGATTATTCGAATTATGTCAGAATAATGAAAATCGAAAGAAGTAAGTCCGGGCAAGGGAGTGCGTTGGCCGCTAGGGGGCAATGGAAACACTGGTAGCGCTAAAACAAAGATGGCGCCAAGCCGAAGGGCAGGAACACAAGTAATTAAAGGTGTTACAAATGTGGAAAAATGGGCCACATTTTGTACCAATGTTCAAATGAAAAAGGAGACGAAGAGAAGAAACCCAAGAAGAAGGAGAGGAAGAAACAAGAGGACAACAAGGGGAGGAAGAGAGCACAAGACCAGCCAAAATTCAAAAGGCTCAACACAACGTTGGCTATATCCTCCATCAGATGTTTGGAAAGGAATAAAATCATCTCGATTTATATGCCTGAAACCATATGATGCCAGACAAGTATTGCTTTGTGAACTTTGTACCTACGACTGGACATATTAGGATTGGTAAAGGGCGTCTGGGGGTAATCGAAAGGGGAACAATCCTTGCGAAAGTGGCTGAGTCTTGTGGGAGTTGGACTTTTTCTCTGTCAGATGCCCTGTGGGTACCAGAGGTAGATGTAAACCTAATCTCAATCTGACAGTTGGCAAAGAAGAGTGTCACGACAGTGTATAGAAAAGATGAGGCTATTGGGACGCATGAGGATGACGACGTTGTGTTCACTCTCAAAGGTGGAGAGTGACGTATATTATTTGGAGATTATCTCCGACGAAAGGTTTGTTGCGAATGTCTCTGTGAGCAATGATAGGAGTGAGGTTAACAACAGTGATGACAACACTGAAGTCATCGAGGCAAATGCGTTTAAGAGTGTTTTGTAGTGGCACGAGAGATTGGGCTATCTGCATGGAAATGCAATGAGCAAAATCCCTGTGCAGGAAGTAGAGGAGGACTCGAAGAAATGTGATGAACTGTGTGGAGTCTGCGTGAAGGGTAAAATGACAAAAGTGCTATTCCCAAGGACAGCTTGTCATATGTGTCAACCTCCCTTAGAAATTGTTCACAGTGATGTCAGTGGAAGGACTCAGTGTAAGTCGTTAGGTGATGAAAATTACTTTGTGACCTTCATTAATGATTTCTCTAGATTCATGCAGGTTAGAATCATCAGTAGGAAAAGCAAGGTATTCAGATGCTTTAAGGAATATCAGGCGGAAGTGGAAGCCTTACATCAATGCGAGATAAGTGAGTACACTGGAACAAGTTTCGAGAATTACCTAAAGGGAAAGGGTATTTTGCAACAGGAATCCTGAACAAAATGGTGTCTCAGAACAAGCAAATAGGACTCTGATTGAGATGTCTAGGTGCTTAATTATCCAGTCAGGGCTTCCTGACTGTCCGTGGGAGGAAGCTATCAACACTGCATGTCACATAAGAAACTTGTGCCCATTCACTGCCATCGGAGATAAAATTCCATCGGAGATAAAATTCCATCGGAGATAAAATTCCATCGGAGATAAAATTCCATTGGAATTATGGAAAGGCAAGAGATGCGACATTCAAGGGGAGATTAATAGATTAAGGGTGTTTGGGTGTAAGGTTTGGTACCTGATCAGCCCAAGTGGAAAGAAGTTTGATAGTAGAGCAGACGAGGGAATTTTTGTAGGCTACGACCGACAAGTCAATGGCTATAAAATCTATCTACCCAAGACTAGGAAGATAATAATCTCGTGTCACGTTCGGTTTGAAGAAAATGTGTTTCCCTGTAAGGACGTTAGTGGGGACATAAGCAATATTAGGGAAAAATTCTTTGAGTGGATATGGAATGTTGAAGACTCTGGACCTGAAAGGGAAATTGAGCCTGTCGATACTGAAATCTAAAGTGATGGTGAAAATGATGAAGGAGGTGATTTCTTTGTGGACCTAACCTAACCCAAATCAAGAGGTACCGGAGGGGTCTGTGATTGTACCTGTTGTGCCTGGGAGATCAGCTAGATTACGAAAACCAAAGAATTGCAATAGCCGCATGCCGCAGTGACTTGCGAAAGCCAAAATTTGTGTGCGTCTGTTGATGTATACGAAGTCCTGAGATCCCGACGCTCAAAAATGGACATTGGCAATGTTAAATAAGTTGGACATCTTATAAAGAAGGATGTGTGGGACATAGTGTTAAGACCTGTAAATACAAATGTCATTGACTGTAAATGGGTTCTTGCTGTCAAAAGGGACTCCGATAGATATAAAGCTAGACTTGTAGCTCTGGGGTTCAGGCAGAGACCCGGAGTAGACTATAGAGAAATCTTTAGTCCAATTGTGAGACGTAGAACGCTGCAGATTTTACTTGCTCTATGCGCTGCAAATGAGTGGAGGTATAAGCACATTGACGTAGAGTGTGCATACTTCAACAGTCCTCTGAACGAGGACATATGTATGAAACAACTAGAATTCTTCGAAGTTCCAGGAAAGGACAGGGCTAAATATGTATGCAAACTTAAGAAAAGTTTATATGGGCTGAAACAACCTGGAAGAATGTAGTTCAAGCATGTTGTAATATCTTGAAGAGTATGAATCTGAATCATGAGTATGAATCATGTGTGAGTGATCCGTGTGTGTATGTGAATGCATCCAAAGACCTGATGATTGTCACGGAGTATGTGGATGACATCTTGCATTCGGAACAAGTGCAATGATCAATAGTTTTAAAGTTAGTATTAAGGAAAAATTAGATGTTAGAAAAATTAGATGTTAGAAAAATTAGATGTTAGAAAAATTAGATGTTAGAAAAATTAGATGTTAGAAAAATTAGATGTTAGAAAAATTAGATGTTAGAAAAATTAGATGTTAGAAAAATTAGATGTTAGAAAAATTAGATATTAGAAAAATTAGATGGTAGATGCCGGCACACAATTTATGTCCATCTGTCTTAGTAAGCCGAATGGCACTACCATTGTGTTTGATCAGTCAATGCAAATAGGTCAAATGTTAGGTTTGTTTAACATTGCTAGTGAGACAGGAGTGTCAACACACTGGCTAAGGAGTATGAAGCTGGTTTTGACATAGAGCTTGACAAATCTTTCGACAAGAAATTGTATGAGCAAGCTGTCGGACACATAATGTATGTAACTACCATAAGCCATCCTGATGTAGCATGTGCAATAGGCAAATTAAGCCAAAAATGTGCAAACCCTACTGTGTCCGACTGGAAAGCAGTGAGGCGCGTGTTAGGTACCTACTAAAAACCAAAGACTTAAAGCTAGTATACCAAAGGACAGGACAACCGTTGAAGGTGTTTTGCGATTCAGGCTTTGCAAGGTACTCAATGGACAGAAAATCCAGAAGTGAGTATGTCTTCATACTTGGTGGTTGTGCAATATCTTGATTATCTAAGAAGCAACCTATTATCTCTTAGTCGACATGTGAAGCGGAATTTGTGGCAATGCGGGAGGCAGCAAGGGAGATTCTATGGATATCTTGGCTGTTAAAGGAGTTGGGCCAATTGTCATATTGTCCCCGTCCATGCAAAATTCTCTTTGATAACGTTGGAGCTATTTCATGGTCCTAGGATGGGGTAGTTGCTGAGAGTTCCAAATATGTTCAGGTTCGCTATTTTTATGTCAAAAACTGTGTGGCAAAGGGTATTTTAAATTACATTTACGTGCCGAGTTTTGAAAACGTTGTGGTTATCCTTACCAAAAGATTGAATAGAATTAAGGTTCAACATTTCACCAAGGCTATGGAACTTGAGGAAACCACTGATCAAAGGGGAGTGTTGAGATAGATCTCATGTTGGTATGATGAGTAGTTTCTTGTCTATGTCTCTTTGTGTATCCGGTGTTGTAAGTATCGAACAAGGTAGTGAAATACAGAAAGTACACAACTCATCTGTGTGAATCAATTAAATGTCTAGATCCAACCCTATATAGTAACATCTTGTGAATATATTAAGGGAACCATACCTTTTCGGATAACTCTTGAAGAATGTTGTTCATGTTCTCCACACATTTATACTTCAGCTGCAAAGTAGTGGTCGCCAGAATAACAGGAATCTCATGTTGTTCAAGCAACTGATTTAATTCGTCAGTCTCCGCATTAGCTAGTTGATGAGTGTGATTTCTGGCCAACCCACGTTTGCACAATGCACAGGTCAAGAATCGTTCGATTTTTGAGTAATGGCTGACGCAGAACGACATGGACGTGTGTTGACTCGATTCCCAATCAATGTCCACCTGTATAGAAAACATATTTATAGCAGATTGTATAAAAAATAATAATGTAACTGTAGGTTTGAAAGTTTGAAAAAAGTTGGATTTTAGACTTCAGGTTGCATTGTTTCTTTACAAACTCATACTGATAGGCTAACCTGTCTTTGAAGTACAGCTTTTATCTTGAGCAACAATCGAAGTTTGACAAGTTATCGCACAGCGTCTTTACATTCGCGGGCTGAGCACTGACGGCATCGGCGTCTCCAAAGGTCGGAATTTTCCAAAGCAGTAACGACAGGCGTCCGCGCACAAGTGTCCAGGATGAATAGAGAAAGAGGAGGACTTCTCTGGAATAACAAGAGACTGACGATCCTTTGGCGCTGTGTCTTCGTTATCTTCGTCTGTTGCGACAAAACAATAAGTAACCCACAATTATTACAGAGCCATACAGCATTAAATGTAATGTTCTAATTCAATACTTTGATGAAGCGAGGTCAACTTAATTGGAAGATAATGGGAAAATTAGAGAATAAATATAATTGATGTTGAAGCGGTAGCGTAAAGTAGCATGCTTGTTGTAGAAGACCATATAGCTGTTATGATTTGCGGGATTCTTTTTTTAGTTGATTTATGAATTTAAGAACTGCTTGATACTAGATAGTAAGAAAATTGCGATTAAAGAAATAATGTGCTATAATAAGCAAGAGCAATCCGTTAAAAAAATATCAAACGATTCATTTCACAATGACTAGAACGTGTGTTTTAAGCAAAAGGACAAGGAATGAGTAAAAGTGTAGTTATTCTCACAACCAGTATTACCGCAAGAGTGTCTGTGGTTAGTAGAGAACTTTCGGTTCGCACCAGAGCTGCTATCTCCACAATCACTGGTTCCAAACTGAAAAATAAAACGCAATATGATAAGTAACTGATTAAATTTCATCTTATTCAATGTATATTAATTTATCACATTTGTTTCAACACCATTTTCAATGGTGACCTCGATCGCCTCTTATCTTTCTCTTTTTCTTTCTGAACAGGTTTTACAGCTTTCAAGGTACCTGTGTACTGTTCCTTTTTGGCCTTCTGATGGCTCAACCGCTCAGCAGCCTTTTCCAAAGATTCCTACCCAAGAAGTCTCAGAATCGACTCTTGTTTAGCCTTGTCTTCTGGCGTTCCCAAGATCTTTGGAGTAATGCTTCTAGAGGATTCACCAGACGTGGACGTCTCATCAGAATCTTTCTGTGAAGTTTCTGGTGTTTTTACAGGTTTACAATCGGCATCCAGAATGTCTATACTCTCTGCTATCTCATTGTCCAATAGTGTCTCTTCCTTATTCTGTTGATCGTATCTTCGAATTCCTCGTTTATTTTTTAAAGCATTTAATTGATCCTCTTTGCGTTTCTTCACCTCCCTGCTGCGTCTAGTGTGAGCTTGACGTTCTATTCTGAGCATTGACTCCGCCAAGAGTTTAGAAGAAAGTTTAGTCGAGTTACTATCGCTGAATAAATATTTTGATCTGGCGAACGTTTCACGACCTTCCACAGTTTAATATCCGGACTGAAAAGCTAGAAGGGAGCCTCGTGCCTCGAGCACCCTCCTCTCGTCGTGTCTGGCTTGACAGAAAAAGATGACCACGACCACGATGGCGACGATGATGCGGGCAGACTGCTTCGCGGCACACACGAGAAACCTCGGTGTGAATGAACCAGTGATCTCGGGGTTGAACATTCTGTCTGGAAAATGCCGCCTTCTACGGCGCTTCGACTTGATTGTAGCTGCATCGTCGACCCGGCAGGGCGACCTATCAAAGGGTCTTTGTTTAATACTTGAAGAAGCACAAAGAATGAACTTTTGGTACCGAGGAATTCCAATAAGAGAAAGATATATATTATATATATGTAGGCTTCCGTAAGGATTATTTCTTTGGTCGTTCAGCAGCTGTCAACGATTCAAGGCTATGTTGGTAAAAACGTTGTTGGTTGTACGTACATCGGTACCAAAATATTCTGAAACACGCATTACGTATATAATTTGAATATATAATCTAGTACGTTTTTAGGAGCTCGTTAACGATTATATTATAGGCAAATTTGTAGTGGTGATATTTCCGGAGAAAGTGAATATGCGCCCTTAGAGTAAATGCCTTTAGAGTAGCTGTAAATCGATGTAAACATGAAGTGCTCCCGATATCAAATGAATTTCACCATGCCGCGATTATGCCACAATACGCGTTCGATTTTTTATTAACAATATTTTATCGTGCCTTCCTCTTTCCTTAATTTTCTTTTTTTCGTAGTTTCCTTCGTGATTCTACAGATATGAAAAATTAATTTTAGAACTTCGGATACATTACCATTATTCGATGTGTGATTCTTTTCTGTAAATCACAAATGATAATGCAACGTCGGTAAAAAATTGTTGGTTATAAAAATTATATATTTTGCAAAATTATTTTGTTCCTTCTTTGGGGTTCCTTTTCTTTTTCTGCGATATACTTGTTCGAAGTATTAATCTTTGAACGTTTGTGTTTCTCGTGTGGCATTTTCTTTTGTTCACACTCTCTTCTTCCTATTCCTAATGATGAAACCAATTAGTTAGTATCAATCTGTATAACGAGGAATTTTGTTACGTCGAAATACGCAACCGGACGATTTATATACACGCTGTATGCATACTGTTTATAATCATAGTTTTTAAAAAAATATGTAATAAGTTCAAACTTGAAAAACGTACGTTAGCACGGATTTTGCGGAATTTGCGTCCCTTCTTTCTACTGACAGAAAAACACCTCAGTATGTAGCTAATTAGTTTTGAACATCGAATATATTATTATTAACACAGATAGGTGAATGCGTGTCAGTCTATAGGTGAATTATTTGACTATGCCATTTTTAAGCTGAGTTGAAATTATACCGTCTTAATCTGTTTCTGTCCCCATTCACGAAAGTGCTAAAAGGAAATTTGATGGTCAATGTCACGCATGCAATCATTTTTTTCTACGTTTTTTTTGTACAGGATAAGTACAGATGCATTTCAATCCTCTGACAGACGTCGCGGCGTTGCGTTATGATTACGTGCCGTAACCTGACGGGAACCGCGAAACTACATATTACCTGATCGATGACGGACTAATTAATCATATGAGCATTTCCACCATTTCCAAACCCGGTAAAAGGAAATAAGAACAACGACGAAAGCGTGAAAAGCGATGCAAAGAGAACTCCAATCTTTCTTTCGAACGTCTAAATCGTCTTTCGAGGGAAATTTCTCGACGTGAGTCGTATTATCGCGTCGGAGAAGGACCGTCTCGATTCGTAATTTGACGCATTCCCACTGTTAATAACCACATATCACAATTTCTAGTACTAGTTATTCAAGATCACTTACCAATTATATGAACAAATTGCAAAGAAACTGCAGAAATATAATATATATGGCTTCCTCCTTTACTCCTCTGCCTTTAATTTCAAAATGAAAGGCTATGTATACCGCGTTTTGCACCCCGCGTTTAAATTAGCGTCAAGCACCAGCTTTCGACTAACTTCGTTACCTGACGTCGACTTTGTTCGACTGACGTCGACTTCGTTCGACTGACGTCGTTAATATTTCGCGATAATTGGACGATTCTGATTGGTGCATTAGCTGCCTGCGCAAATCAACATGAAGAACTCGCGATTTTGAAAAAATTCATTTAATTGGTTCCGTTTTCTACACATATTAATATTCATTTTTTAATATTTGTTTACTAATATTTATAGACTTTAAAAGGTTCAGGTTGTGAAATAAATTTTGCAGCGGGCTATTCTCGTTTGCTAACGAGAATATTAATGCATATTCTACTCGGCATATCCTACTGCATTTTATTGTTATAATTATACGTTTATTGAACAAGCAAATACAGATTACATATACATGAATTCACACATTGAGCAATGAATTACATTTAGGATATAATTTTGCCAAGAGTATTGGTACATGATGGTACGATATAGACATACAATATTTTGTAACGGATATACATTTTTAAGATTATATTTGGAAGTTACATTTAAGTCGCTAGGAGGCAGTACATTTATACAATATAATATTTATTTATTTTTTTTGGCTTCTGCGGGGCTGGCTAGCAGTGGAAAGGTGTAGGAGGCAGAGAGAATGACTGGGAAGGGTTGAGGAGGGTAGCAGCTTCTTTTATGATTGATTACAATATTCACGCTTATTTGTAAATAGAGAGATTATACGCTGACAAAGCTCTGCGGTTCTGTTTTATATGATTTTCTGTGATTGTTGAATTGGTGAATTTGGATTAGTCGTCCAATTGTAATTCATCTATGATTGTGTTGACTTGTTCTTGATATCCGTTTGTGGCCTTGAATATTCTGTCGCTGAAAATTTTTGAAATATTAAGTGCATTGAGAATGTCATATCGCGTGATATATGCCATGACTTTTTTAGCAGCTTTTGAAGTTTCCTAAATTCAGCTATCTGCGCCTTGTAATACGGTTCCATCGACTTCATGACTGAACTGGTCAACACTTTCTCCAAGAAATGTTCCAACTGTTCAATTAGAATTTTGATTTTAAAGAACTCAGAGTAAAATAAACGAAACACCTTACCACCAGAAGAAGAAGAAGAAGTTAGTAGTTTTTTATCGTCCATTTGCCTCACGTTACCGTTTGCGGGACTGGCGCTAGTAGACGGAAGGTTTAGTTCTTGCAGATTAGGGAGTGGATCCTCAATTATTCGCACTCCAGGGTTCAATTCGAGGACCTGTGGAGAACTACTTATTATAGATTGTGTAGTACTAGTAGATAATGGTTGTTTAGGAGTACTTGTGCTTGGTAAAGTATGCTCATCCCTTTCGAGAACGTAACCGCCACTCAGTCGACGAGAATTGTGATATTCTGAGGCAATCGGCTCCGTTATTGGTTCCTCCGTTATCTCTGAAAATTCACACGCTATTAAATGATTCTGCACACAAGAAAAGTATTTACTATGCCAGTGTGGTTTCTGTAGCTCTGGCGAAAGGAGTTTCGTGTCCCTGTCACATTGTATCGTAGCGTCACAGTTTGCCAAAACCTCAGGCGTTGTTTCTCGATCACTTGTAAACTCTATATTGTCGTGAAGGTCCTTCTCCTCCTTGCACGGCAAAGGGATACGCGCATTAATGGAAGGACTAGCATCGAGTCTCTGTACAACCTGTGTGACGTCCTCATTCCTCCGTGACCTCTTTGACGATCTGTATGTCACCTCCTTGTCCATTGCGAGCAAATCGACAAGTAGGTTGGAATCATCAGAAGGTATTATTGCATCTGATGTGTATGGGTACATATCAAGCAGTTTTTGATCCTCCAGTTTCACCGCGGTACTTTCAATACCGTGGAACTGCAAGTCCATCGCAACGTTTTCGTCGTTCAAGTTTGCCTTTGCGGTGCGATTATCGTTATCCATCTCGGAACTCGGTCCCTCAATTTTTATGGGTTCTGGAATAGATTTTTCAGAGACAGAATTAATCGTACCATCCGGGGAATTGGAAGTTCCCGCCTTAGGTTGAGTGTTACACTCCATCTTCCTCCTTCTGTCCTTGTCCTCGTCTTTGTCCTTAGTCTGATTCTGAGTAGAATCTTCGTCTTCGATCTCCACAACCTCGATATCGCGATAGTGTAGGACTCTAAATATACAAAAATAATAAAAGATAAAGATATAAAGACATAATATAAGTAAAAACTAAGTCTTCTAAATGTATTAAGGGAACCATACCTTTTCCGATAACTCTTGAAGAATGATTTACGATTCTTGTTCATGTTCTCTACATCCTTATACGTCAGCTGCAACTGTGTGAAATATCGACACAATTTGCAAACGAAACTACCGCTCTCCAGAATAACAGGGAACCGTTGTTCTTGGTGCAACTGATTTAATTTGTCAATCTCCGCATCAGGTAGTTGATAAATGTGATGTCTCGTCATCCTATGTTTGCATAACGCACAGATCAAGAGTCGTTCGATTATTGAGTGATGGCTGATGCAGAACGACATGGACGTTTGTTGACTCGATTCCCAATCAATGTCCACCTGTATAGAAAACATATTTATAGCAGATTGTATAAAAAATAGTAATGTAACTGTAGGGTTGAAATTTTGAAAAAAGTTGGATTTTAGACTTCAGGTTGCATTGTTTCTTTACAAACTCATACTGATAGGCTAACCTGTTTTTGAAGTCCAGCTTTTATCTTGAGCAACCATCGACGTTTGACAAGATATCGCGCAGCGTCTTTACATTCGCCGACTGAGCACGTAGGCGCTATGAGTTTTCTGTGTAATTTCGTTTGCATATTTGTTGGACTTCTATATGCCTAAACAATAAGAAACAATAAGATTACATAATCAAAGATCGATTAACCGATATTGAAAATTTTTAGGAACAACTCTCACCATTCTGCTTACATGACGGTAGCAAGCATCACATAAGCAAGATTCCTTAGTCAGATGTCTTTCTATGTCTAAAATCCTTTGGCGTCTCTCGTCGGACTTCATTTGAGCAAGATGCATCGGCGTCTCCAAAGAACCGAATTTTATAAAGCAGTAACAACAGACGTCCGCGCACAAGCGTCCAGGATGAATAGAGAAAGAGGAGGACCTCTCTGGAATAACAAGAGACTGACGATCCTTTGGCGCTGTGTCTTCGTTATCTTCATCTGTTGTAACAAAACAATAAGTAACCCACAATTATTACAGAGCCATACAACATTAAATGTAATGTTCTAATTCAATATTTTCAGGAAGCGAGGTCAACTTAATTGGAAGAGAATGGGAAAATTAGAGAATAAATATAATTGATGTTGAAGCGGTAGCGCAAATTAGCATGCTTATTATAGAAGGCCATATAGTTACGATTAGCGGGATCCTTTTTTTAGGTGATTTATGAATTAGAGAACTGCTTGATACTAGATAGTAAGAAAATTGCGATTAAAGAAATAATCGTGCTATAATAAGTAAGAGCAATCCGTTAAAAAAAATATCAAACGATTCATTTCACAATGACGAGAACGTGTGTTTTAAGCAGAAGGACAGGGGATGATTTAGTATGTAGTTATTCCCACAACCAGAATTACCGCAAGAGTGTCTGTGGTTAGCAGAGAACTTTAGGTTCGCACCAGAGCCGCTATCTTCACGATCACTGGTTTCAGACTAAAATAAAAAGCAATTTGATTAGTATCTGATAAAATTTCATCTTATTCAATGTATATTAATTTATCACATTTGTATAAAACTCACCTTCTGAATAATGTAGAAATACTCAGGTTTATCTACTTCGTCGTCTCCACGAACCCGTTTGAACTCCTTTTTCAATGATAACCTCGATCGCCTCTTGTCTTTCTTCCTTTCCTTCTCAATACGGTCTTCAGTTTTCAAGGTACCTGCGTACTCTTCCTTTATCGTCGTCTGCTGGATCAAACTCGCAGCAGCCTTTTCCGGAGATTCCAAGCTAAGCTGTCTCGGAATCGACTTATCAGAGTCTTTCTGTGATGTTTCTAGTGTTTCTACAAGTTTACAATCGGTATCCAGGATGTCCATACTCTCTGACTGGTTGGTAGCGCGGTTCTCAGATAAATTTCGAGGTAATCTAATCTCCCATGTTTTCTTATTAGGCTTTCTCGCGATAATGAAGGCACCTTCCGATTTTTTTCTAATGTTGTCTGCGCTATCCTGACATTTTTCCAAACTTCCTCTAACTCCTTTCGAGAAACCTTCGAAATTTGTGGCACATTCTGTTTCGTTTTCATATTTGTTTAAAATGGATCGAATGTTCTCATTGATCTTTGTTTCGTCTTTGTCCAATAGGGTCTCTTGCTTATTCTGTTGATCGTATCTTCGGATTTTCCGTTTTGGTCGTTTATTTTCTAAAGCATCTAATTGATTCCCTTTGCGTTTCTTCGCCACCCTGTTGCGTCTAGTGTAAGCTTGACGTTCTAACTCGGTAGTATCTGTTTCAGCGCTGTTCTGAGAATCATCTGTGTCGTCTGTGATCATTTTCTGACCCTTTTTTTCCAAGTTTTGTGTATCTTGCTGATTGCGAGATCTCTGCGATCTTCGAGAACTTCCCTCTCCCGCCTGAATTTTTGAAACACCTTCGACGCGTTCTTTTTTAAAAGATACTTGTCCCTTTTCGAGCATTTCGGCTTTATCGCCAGCTTCTAATACTCGTTTCTTGTAATTAATGCTAACAGACATTTGCGCTTCCATGATATTGTCTGATATTTCTATTTCCTCCTTTAATATAATTGTATCACACTCTCATCAGTATCTATGACGTACGGAATAATGGAGTCGTCCGCAAGTGACAGTGACACAATTCTCTTGACCTTCAGGACGATGTGTTCAGCGACTTTTACTGTCTCATATAGACGAAGTCCAGGAACCCGAATCTTCGCATTATCACCATCTGGTGCACCTTGAAGACTGCTTGTACTCTACAAATGTACGGTCAAGAACAACGATTATCAGCATCAACACCGCGATCACAACCACCACCACCACCACCAGCACCAGCACGATCGCGAATAGTTGCTGTAACTGAATCAGATTCCCTACCAAACAAGATGACACTAATACTCACCTGACCAGTGTCGCTAGATTTACCGACGTAGGCAGTATAATGGAAGCTCCCGACCTGGTCGACCTTGAATCTGTGATTTTGCAAGGGTCGCAGATTCTGCCAAGAATTTAGAAGAAAGTTTAATCGAGTTACTATTGCTGAATGAATATTTTGAACTGGCGAACGTACCACGACCTTTCACAATTTAATATCCGAACTGGAATGCTAGAAGGGAGCCCGGAGCCTCGATCACCCTCCTCTCGTCGAGTCTGGCCCGACAGAGAAAGATGACCACGACCACGATGCCAACGATGATACGGGTAGACTGCTTCGCGGCACACACGAGGACCAGGGTGAGGGTGAACCTGGGAACTGGGGGGGTGAACATTCCGTCTGGAAAATGGCGCCCTCTACGGTGCTTCGAGTTAATTGCAGCAGCATCGTTAACGGGACGACCTGGACGAACTATCAGAGTGTCTCTGTTTAATATTTGGAAAAGCGCAAAGGACGAACTCTCGTACCGAGTAGTACTAATAACAGAAAGATATATGTTATATATATAGGCTTGCATAAGGCTTATTTTCATTGTTTTTGAGTTTTTTTTGTCGTTCAGCAGCCGTCAACGATTCAAAGCTACGTGGGAGATAAATAAAGTACTTTTCGTGGATGAAATGCGTTTTCAGCAGTTCTAGATCCGATGAAAGCTTGGCTTTGATTGAATGTTGTCGATGTGCACGTCATCAATAGTTGATAAAAGCTAATTGTTGTTAATTGTTCGTGCATCGGTACCAAAATATTCCGAAACACGCATTACGTATATAATTTGTATATATAATCTAGTACGTTTGTAGGAGCACGATATCGATTATATTACAGGCGAATTTGTAGCGGAGATATTGCCGGAGAAAGTGAATAAGCGCCGACAGAGAAAGAGAAAAAATACCGTAATTGAGAGGTGCGCGTCTGTTGTGCGTAAAAGCCCTTAGGGTAGCTATAAATCAATGTAAACGTGCAATCCGCCCGATATCGGATGAATTTCACCATGGCGAGATTACAACACAGTACACTCGATATCGAATGAATTTCGCCATGGCGCGATTACGCCACAGTATGCCCAATATCGAATGAATTTCACAATTTCGCGATTACGCCACAGTGCGCCTCCGATTTTTAATTTTAATTTTAATTGTAATTTTTAATTTTTAATTTTTAATTTTTAATTTTAGGACTTCGGATAAATTGCCATTATTCGATGTGTGATTCTTTTTTGTAAATCACGAATAATAATGTAACGTCGGTAAAAAATTATTGGTTGTAAAAATTATATTTTTTGCTAAACTATTTTGTTCCTTCTTTGGGTTTCTTTTTCTTTTTTTGCGATATTCTTGTTCGGAGTGATAATCTTTGAACGTTTGTTTTCCTCGCGTGGCATTCTCTTTTGTTAACACTTTTTCTTCTTTCTATTCCTAATGATGAAACTAATTAGTTAGTATCAATCTGTATAACGAGGAATTTTGTTACGTCGAAATACGCAACCGAACGATTTATATACACGCTGTATGCATACTGTTTATTATCATTGTTTCTAAAAAAGTATGTAATATTTCCGAATTTGAAAGACGTATGTTAGCATCGATTTTGCGAACACTGTGCAGTGCAACAGTTTGCCCTTTTTTCTTCTCACAGAAGAATACCGGAGTATTTCGCAAATCGTTTTCCAACATCGAATATATTATTATTAACACAAATAGGTGAATGCTCGGGGTCGATTTGGCCATCTCTGCGTTGATTAATTCGTGACAGCGCCGTCATGATTCTACCATAAACTCATAATCAGTTCAGTCGGTGTATTCAGTCGCGGCGTTGCGTTATGATTACGTGTCGTAAACTGAGAGTAACCGCGAAACTACATATTACGTAATCGATGACTGATCATTGTGCATATAAACATTTCTGCCGTTCTGTAAACCCGGTATAAGGATGTAGAAACAATGACGAAATCGTGAAAAGCGATGCAAAGAAAAGTCGAATCTTCCTTTCAAACGTCTAATCCTCCTTTCGAGGGAAATTTCTCCACGTGAGTCGTATTATCGCGTCGGAGAAGGACCGTCTCAATTCGTGATTCTTTCTACACATATTAATATTAATTATAGATTAATTAGATTAAATATCAATATTAATATTTATTTACTAATATTTACTTAATATTTACTTAAACTTTAAAAAGGGTAAATTGAATTTCAGATTTCAGATTTTCTGTATCCTACATAGCGTTTAGTTCTGAACCATAGTTTAAGACATTAAATTACTCCTGTAAAGGGTTCTATAAAAAAGAAAATATTTAAATTATTTTTTTGGTACTTTTTTTTATTGAGAGTTGCGAATATATACAAAGGATGGCGAACTAATAATAACTATTATATTAGAATCAAATAAACAAATGTTATCATGATAGTATTAACGTGTGTTAATATTCGTTTAAATAACATAATGTTCGTAATGGTGTGTGTATCGAATTTTCAAAAGATGTCATTGCATACGCCACAAAGTGTCACATCGTCGTTTATTTAATCGTATTTTGTTCTTTATATATATATATATATATATATATATATATATATATATATATATATATATATTAATAGTAGTAGTAAAAATATATATATATTATATATGTATATATATAATATATATATTAATAGTAGTAGTAATAATATATATATATATATATATATATATAATAATAATATAAAAATAATATATATATATATAATATATAATATAATATATAATATATAATATATAATATATAATATATAATATATAATATATAATATATAATATATAATATAATATATAATATATATATATATATTATATGATACGTGTAGAATTGCTTTTACGCCACATCGACATCGGTTTCGATACATTCGATCCTCGATAAAAAGTAAAGTTCGAGATCGAAGATCGAATATAGTGTCAAAAATTGCAGCGAAAAAAAGAAAGGAAAGAAAAACAAAAAAAAATCGGAACGGAAATTCACATAAAAATCGATCGGAAATTCGATCGGCTTGTCCCGGTTATGCATTCTAAGATAAGTCTAAGAAGGACAAAAGTTCTTCTTTTTATATTTAAAACGATAAATTAGAATTTAGAAAATGAGTAACTACCATCTGATTAATATTTTTTATCCTTTTTCTTATTTTTCTTCTAAATAAATAGTAACGCATTTACCATTTTTCGAGCAATAAGCTAATTGTGATTGTGTGGTTTCACGGTTTGCGAATCGGTAGATATATTTACCACTCTTTTACGATTGGCGGCAAGTTTCAGTATGAAAAGTGGAAAAATTTCTATATCGTTTAAGACTCGCATCCGTGTCCGGCATTTTCGGCCGTGTTATGATTTGTGCGTTTTCAATCGCAACAATACGAATTCACTCGATTTGAGAGAGGCGCGATTATTTGACGCAGATACAAAATCGTGTAAAAAAATGTGAAGGTTTCGTAGTTAACCGTAGTCGTTGATTGTATCATCAACGAGGATTTATTTCGATTCGCAATCGTGAAAACGTTCCAAACGATTTGAAGCGAGCCAATAATATAATCTCGCTTCTTTTTTTTTAATACAGTATTTCCATTTAGTGGTGTTGCAATGTCGGTGGAGTTCTCGAATATATCATAAAAAGAAACAAGAAAAAAGAACATGGAGAATAAAATTCAACAGATCAAATCGTTTCGTACAAATATCGACTTCGCGAGTACGAAATATAGCGAAGTTAGCGAAGAAACAGCAGAACGATGTGTGCATCGTGTCTAGTTGACGCCAAATACTCAAATGCAATTTGTTCCTTTTTTTTTTAAATTCACAACATCGAGAGACGTCAAAATACCTAACGTGTACTTAATTTCTTGCTTCTTCTTCTTATTGCTTTCTTCCCGCTTTCATTGCCAACATCGTTCTCAATTTTTTATTTCGTATAATAAAATATCTTTTCCTAAATATAAATCGATCGATCACTTCAGCACTTGTCGTTTTTCAATTTATACGCACCTGTCGTTCGTCTCAAAAATATTTCTTCACTGCAGAAACGCGTCGAATGATTTCTGTTTTCAATTTTTCAATAATTTGTCAAGAGAATATCTACAATAAGAAGTAGGTAGCGAATTTTGATGGGTTCATGCGAAATTAAAAAATGCAAAAATATACATAGTATAATCTGCAAAAATATGTAAAATATCTAAATTAGAGTGTTAGTTATAATTAGAATGCGGATTTTTACGCAATTTCATATTTTTATCAATATAACTAAAGTAGTGGAACATACATAAAGATGTATTTCTCCCATGAAATGCCACAGCATAAATATCATAATTTATTTCATTTTGAATATTTCTTTATTTTTACATATTATATGCATTTTGTATATTTCCGAAACTTTGAATTTCCCATAAATTGTACAAAAATCCACAGCTTAATTATAATATTTAGTGGATAAAGGAAATTTCTAGTTAGATTCCAATTCCATAATTGTGTTCGTAAAAATTTTCATAAAAGTCCATGGCCTAGTAATAAACTAAAAATTGAGTCGAATAATGGGCAATATAAGTTTCTTTGTAGGTAAGTATTACTCGAGTTTTTGTATTTTCGTGTTCGTAAAAATTTTCATAAAAGTCCATGGCCTAGTAATAAACTAAAAATTGAGTCGAATAATGGGCAATATAAGTTTCTTTGTAGGTAAGTATTACTCGAGTTTTTGTATTTTCGATTATGTGTTTCGCCTTTGTGTATGTCAAAGGCATGCACAATCGCATCTACTGCCAGTAGAAACACCATTACACTTTGTCAGACGCTAATCATTGGGCATCGATGGTTCTTGGCTCTTTAACACTCTGCGTGAACCTGCTACTAATCATGTTACATGATTATCTTTACGTTAAAACCATACAGGGTATCCTAGAGTTTAACAGCCAAACTTGGTCAACATATTTTATAAATATAAGCAAACAAAAAAATGTTATATGAACATGGATGATTTAAAGTTTTGTTAAAAAGTTGCCACAAATATACGAAATAAAAAAAAAGGATAATATTTTGGCCTTCGATATTGCTTTTAATTCCGTGCAATTCGATTTTCATGCGTGCATAACTCTAAATAAGAAAAATGTATCAGACGAAGCATTACATTGGTTCAATAGAATTAAATGTACGTCGACGTAAGCTTCATAGGTTAATAAATCGAACTTCTATCGCTGTCAGTTTTGTATCGACGGCAATGGTGAATATTTTGAAATGGAGTAGTAACAGTTGATGAATACGTCGATTATAAACCTATAGTTGCCTTATAGCATGGTAATCGTAAATCCATTACTGTTCCCTTTGTATTATATATTTATATTATAACGTTTTAATAATGTTTTAAATATTTACATAGTACTTTTTACTTGATTATACACTATACACATGTTTGACTATACTTATAGAATACAGATACAAGTTTGGCCTGTTAAACGCAAAAGAATATCTGGGACCACCCTGCAATCCAAATCATGGTTATTCTTTCGCTTTCTTTTTAGAATAAAGAAGAAATGTCTATTCGATCACATCTCTTTGAGTGAAAATCATTCGACGATTCCTGCCGTCTCTCTTGACTACGATAATTACACTTTTCTTATCATCACAAAAATAGAATTCTTAAAACTTAAACTCAGTTCACTCTCTCGTACACTATTTGCCTTTCTCTCTTTTCCTCTCACTACCATCCCCCTTCTTTTTTCCCGATCTCTCTCTCCTATTTTCAATTTTCCTTTACGAATAACCGTATTACACACACTTATCGAGCATTCATTTGCTGAGAAGTATGCAGTTGCTGTTGACAAGAACTAATTGCGTTATCGGTTCGTCGATATAATAGATATTCGTCTTTTTTTACCATTCGATCGAATAATTCGAAAAGAAGTACGTTGCGCTACTTAAATAATTCGCCATTGTCGCTAAAAACGTTGCATGTACCAAAGTCGATTCTCATTGTCGCGATAAATATTTGTACAATGTAACAATTCATTGACGCAATTTGGGCATACAAACGTAAACGAGCGTGGACGATTAACAATTAAAAAGTCTTGAGCAAACAATTTAAAAACGGTCGTACTATCTTCCCTTTTTCTTGTACCACTTCGATACGTTCTTCTAACGTGCATTGTTGACGTATGATGGCGCAGCTGCGATAATTAACACTCACGAAAACTTAATTTCAGAAAAAAAAGAAAAGGTATATTTTAAACGTGAAACTGCCATAGATACACTGAGACTTACAATAATTGAAATACGCATCAATTAAATATATTTGTTGCTTTAAGGAAAGAAAGAAAAGGAAGAATTGGATAAAGGCAAATGAAGAAAAAATAAAAAGAAATAAAAAGAAAAGAATTGATGCAGTCAAACAAAGGAGCGACCTCGCAATTCCTCGAATCACCACCACGTCCGCGAACCACACGTAACAAAGAAGGGCTGTAACAATTATTCTACAACAATAATCGTGCTCTTTTGTGTTGATTGCATCAACAAAGAAAGTGGGAACGAAACGGAAGGATTTGAGACTTCATCAATAGCAGGCAACGGTTCTGTATAAAACAATAAATAAGGGTTAGATATGCTCGATTACATGATATATAGATTCGAACAAGGTCACTGCTCTATACACACAAGCTACTACCATTATCAACGTATCTGCGTATTTTTTCTTTTTTTTTTTTTTTTTTTTTTTTTTTTTTTTTTTGGTCAACCGTCCCTTTTTCTCTCATTTTTCTTCTTTCTCGACTTTAGAAAAAAAGATCAAAGATTTAAGCAAAAAGAAAAAAAGAAAAAAAAAGAGAGCTGATCGACAATCTCGTCCAGTCGAAGTTACTAATAGCGGGATTATGTAAGATTTAGAAATTACAATTTGACACGCACTGCACACAGCTCAGTAAATACTTATCTTCGTAAATTCTAAACGCCACCGTCCCGTCGATAACAATAATTACATTGATCGTGGGTTCGATCGATTTTAGTTCGATATACATATATTTATATTTATATTCATATTTATAATATATATATATAGATATATCAAAAATATCCTTAATAAAATAGAGCATTTTATATGTATAACGTACCATCAAGTACTTTATTGTTTATAATTTTATGTACTATATATATATATATATAATATATATATATATTTATTTATTTATAACACACGTTCAGCATTATATATATTTAATATACATATAATACTCGCGCCGACATTCTTCCCCATTGTTTACGCGCATATGCGTCACACAGTTGTGCACGACTATCCTGTACGGTATATCCATGCACGTGTTCGTACGTCTGTGTTTTTTTTTTATGTTTCGCCACGTGAACTTTTTTCAGATTAGATTACGCACACCTCGAGTTCCTGGCCTCCTTCGTTACTTTGTCTAACAGTTACGCTGCTACAACTGTCCTTCTCATTTCATTATATTCAAATTCATATTTCGAAATGTAAACGGAATATCTCACAATTGCCATTTAATTTATTAAAAAAAAAAAAAAAGATTCAAAGACTAAACGCTATACTTTAATAGGAAATTATATTACGATTTATTAAAGTATTACCGTGTCATTGTATGGATGTTCCAAGATATTGCGATATATTATAATATCAGCAGGTCAATGGTCTCTTAGTTATAAAGTGATATGCTATAATATAGTAATTTAAAAAATGTCTCTAGATTTTCGATACTAATCTTCTTCGTCGATAAATATCAACATACAAAATTTGTTTTAACAATGATTTGATAAGTGAAAACGAATGAAGCTGCCAGAACACTCGAGCGAATGATTTCCGCCTGAACTCGACAAAATTCTTTCGTCCGTGCGATATAAAATTTATCTATCCGTCGATCTTCTTTGACCGTTAATCGTCCTAGCTCAACACAGCCAAAATGAAAATTTGAAAGATCAGAACGGATATACGTACTCTTGAACCGATTCTAGTTCCGTACGAACGATTTTCCGTGAACACGTTAACTAGTGCGACTGGTTAAGCAACAATTAAAGATACAGTTACATATTTGAAAAGAAGAAGGTACGAGCAAAAAATGAAGCTAATTAAATAACAAATAAAGCGTGAAAAAATTTTCAGACTATTTTATTGACCTTTTTTAAAGACACAGAATGAACAGAAAATGAGTTTAGATAGTTTTAAGTAGAAATATCTAGAATTCAACAGACGTCACCGCCGGACAAATACTTTCGTCAATTTTAACCGGTTCAAAAGTGGGTTTACCCTCGACTCGAGTGATTTTCAATGTTTTTTTCATAATTATAAAATGTACCGTTCAACAAACAAGGCTCAAGCGACTCTCATTTCCAGTTGGTCATTTTATTTGTCTCGTGAACCGAGGTTCTCCCAGGCGCAAAATCTGATTCGAATTTACATCTTTCAAGTTTCACTCTCTCTGCTACTACTATTTACAATCGATCACGCGCATTTCTTTAAGGCAGTAATAACATAACCTCGAAACGACACACGACACCGACTGCATACGGTTCGCGTGTCCGAAGGAGGATTTTTCTTCTTTTTCGACAAACATCTTTTTTCGACTTGTTTTTTTCCTTCGCGCCCTTTCACGTGGCGACTTCATGCAGAAACAAAAACAAACAAAATGAAGAAAATGAAAAAGAAGAAGAAGGAAACGGATTCATTCTGCTTGTTTCTCTCGCTCTTTCAGTCTTTCGCTCATTCATTCGTTAACCTTTCGATCTTTTATCTTGTATATCTCTCATCAAAGGAGTTTCAAAATCTTCAAATTTATCTCAAATTCACGATCGTCTTATACGATTAGTAAAGGAATCTTGCACGATGATTAAAATTCACCGTGTCGTATAATAGCAATTGAATTACCGATAATGAAATAATTAATAATATAATAATAATAATCAGTTACAAACTAGAAATAATTATCAGTTATGTACAATGTAATATTATGATATTATAGTAACGTAATAAATAAGCTCGAGGCGTAATAAATCTACACCTACTTTATAGAAATGTATCAATTCATACGATAAACGCTTAGCTTTGTGGCTCAACGATCGCCCTCTGATTAATAAGAATTAATTACAAGTGGTCATTATGCTACTCTACGATGAGCAGGCCAAAATATATATATCTATATATTTTTTTCCCTCTTTTCTAATGTACAATTGAATCTCTTCGGGTGTCATTATTTTGTCTCATATGTTACTCACGGCAAAAAAAAAGGTCACGTCCTATTTTCTTTCCTTCTATCTCCCTTTCTCTCCAAAATTCCGCGATATTTCCTTTTTTTCGCAGGTAGACAAAAATATATTCGGCATACGAAGAAAAATCGTAACAAAATCTACACCGTGGCGCCAACCTCGCGCGAATACACGCAATATTATCTCGATACGAATTTTCGACTATATCTCCATCGGGATATGCGGAAAAAGGAACGAACTACCGATTTGAAACTGTTCTTTGAAGCCTCTACGATCTTCGCGAGACCTTCAGGTGCAGATCTCAAAGAACGCGTGGGACAGATATGTCTCTAGCACGAATTGTTTTCTTTATCTAACAACAGCAAGGCAAATCGTCAGCTTCTTCTTCATTTCGTTCGTCGGGTATATATTCTCCCTTATTCTATTCGACCGTTCCTCGTGAAAAAATTCAAAGAAAAGCTGTATTTCTCAATTGAGGATGGGTTTTTCTGTTTCAGATTTAGAACATATAAACGAAGAAACAAAAGGGGGTGAAATCAAAGCTCCTTGATTCATAAACTTTCAAGATATATATACCCCCTTCTTTTTTTCTTCCTTAAACTCCACACTCGTTCGAACGATCGTTCGTTTACCTTCTTTATCTTTATTTCTGGTTTTCTCCTTTTGTTCGTGTGTATATATATATATATATATATATATATATATATATATATATATATGTAGTACACATATATATTATACATACATACAACATATATACATATATATATATGTTATATATATATGTAATATATATATGTTATATGTATAATATATATATTTAATCATATGTATAACGTGTGTTTCAAGTCCGTTCAACATACTATATTTTGTCATTTAAAAACTAACAACTTCGTTCACGTCATACATTCTTTTTTTTTAGGCACTTTTCCTTGGAGACAGGTTTTTTACCATGTTTCGTCACATTTTTTTTACACTGATGCTTTGGTTGTTAATGTACAAAATCGTTAACGATTATAATCAATGTTCTTTTCTTCGCTGTTGTATCGTTTTTCCGACGAAACTGAAATGATATTTCTCTATGTATACTATTACGACATATATGCATGCGCGTATGCAAGTACGAATCGGACGCGCATCGACAAACATCCGTTTGTTGTGATACGTATGATCGTTCATCGTATAACCGTATTTCCTTTTGAGCAGTACAGAGTTTTTCTCTCGTGTACACTTTTCCATTTTTATTTTTTTTTTTATTTTTTTATATCTTTATAAGGCAGATATTCTCGCGATGAGCTAGCCTGCACAAAACTCCCTCAATGTCTTTCTTTATCTTGCGCGATCGACATCAAAACACAAATTCGATCAACAATTCTCTCTAGTTGGTTCATCACGATCTGTCGATCATTTCCATCTTATTTTACAAACACTCGCCTTTTCAGCCAGGATCGGATAAGAACCCTTGTGTACATTCTCTCGTCTGAAAGAATTAACATCTATAATTTGTTTACTTACTCTTTACCCCTATTTGTCCACTTGTTTCATTTCTCGGTTGGTCTAGTAACCGTTTGCGGTATCACTGTCAGCGACTTCGGTATTTTTGGCAATATCGGAATCTGGCTTGACGTCTTTGTTGTCACTTGAATCGATTTTGGCAGGTTCAGATTGTGCAGTAAGTTTTGTGTCGGGCTATTCTCGTTTGCCAACGCGCGAACGTCGCATATTAACGGCTCGAAGTCACTTCTGCTCTGCCGACTCAGCATCTCCTGCTGCATTCTCAGGTGCTTCTGAAACTGGGTGTGCGCAGCTATCTGCGCCTTTTGATACTGTGTCGCCGATTTCACGTTTGTCGAAGAACTCGAGTTACCTGTCCCGCCGTTTGAACTGGTCGACTGTTTCTCTGTGAGCATTTGTTGCTTCTGTTTTTTTAGATTTTGCAATCGTTTGAATTCGGGCTCGCTTAAATGAAACACCTTACCACCAGAAGAAGTTGGCAGTTTTTGACCGTCCTTTCGCTTCACGTTACCGTTTGCGGGACTGGCGCTGGTAGACGGAAGGTTTAGTCGTTGCAGATTAGGAGGTGGCTTCTTAATTATCGACACACCAGGGTTCAACTTCAGGACCCTCGGAGGACTACTTTTTATAGATTGTGTAGTACTGGTGGACGACGGTTGTTTAGGAGTACTTGTGCTTGGTAAAGAATGCTTATCCCTTTCGAGAACGTAACCGCCACTCAGTCGACGAGAATTGTGATATTCTGAGGCAATCGGTTCCATTATTGGCTCGTCCATTTTCTCTGGACCTTCGTACGATATTAAACGATTCTGCACAGAAGTCGAGTAATTAATGGCATTCCGTGATGCATTCGGGGCTAGCACCAAGTCACCGGATCTGTAATATTTTTCTAGAAGTATGAGATGTCTGAGAAACGAGCTCTGATTCCCGTATGGTCTCTGTAGCTCTTGCCAGAGGAGTTTCGTGTCTCTGTCATATTGTATCATAGTGGCACACTTTTCCCAACCTTGAGGCGTTATTTCTCGAACATTTGTAAACTCTATATTGGCATGAAGGTTCATCTCCTCCTCACCAGGGAAAAGGGTACGCACACTAATGGAAGGATTAGCACCGAGTCTCTGTACAACCGGTGTGATGTCGTTATTCGTCCTTGGCCTCTTTGGCAATCTGGTTAGTGTCACCTCCTTGTCCATTGCGAGGATCTCGACAACCTCGTTGGGATTATCACAAGATATCATTGTATCTGATGTTGTGTATGGGTGCATATCAAGCAGTTTTCGTTTCTTCAGTTTCTCCACGGTGCTTTCAATACCGAGGAACTGCACGTCCATCGTAACGTTTTCGTCGTTCAAGTTTGCCTTCGTGGTGCGATTATCATTATCCATCTCGGAACTCGCTCCCTCATTTTTGGTGGGTTCTGGAGTAGATTTTTCAGAGACAGAATTCGTCGTACCATCCGGGGACTTAGAAGTTCCGGTCTTAGGTTGAGTGTTACACTTTGTCTTCTTCCTTCTGTCCTTGTCCTTGTCTTTGTCCTTAGTCTGATTCTGAGTAGAATCTTCGTCTTCGTTCTCCAAAACCTCGATATCATGATAGTGTAGGACTCTAAATATACAAAAATAATAAAAGGTAAAGATATAGACATAATATAAGTAAAAACTAAGTCTTGTAAATGTATTAAGGGAACCATACCTTTTCCGATAACTCTTGAAGAATGACTTATGATTCGTGTTCATGTTCTCTACATCCTTATACTTCAGCTGCAACTGTGTGAAATATCGACACAATTTGCAAACGAAAGTACCGGCCGCCAGATTAACAGGAATCCCTTGTTGTCCAAGCAACTGATTTAATTCGTCAGTCTCCGCATTAGCTAGTTGATGAGTGTGATTTCTTGCCAACCTACGTTTGCACAACGCACAGGTCAAGAATCGTTCGATTTTTGAGTAATGGCTGACGCAGAACGACATGGACGTGTGCTGACTCGATTCCCAATCAATATCCACCTGTATAGAAAACATATTTATCGCAGATTGTATAAAAAATAATAATGTAACTGTAGGTTTGAAAGTTTGAAAAAAATTGGATTTTAGACTTCAGGTTGCGTTACTTTTTTAGCAACTTATACTGATATGCTAACCTGTTTTTGCAGACCAGTTTTTATCTTGAGCAACCATCGACGTTTGACATGATGTCGCGCAGCGTCTCTACATTCGCGGGCTGAGCACTTGGACACCATGAGCTGTCTATGTTGTTTCTGTGGCTTCGTTTGCATATTTGTTGGACTTGTATTTGCCTAAGCATCAAGAAATGTTACATAATAAGATTACATATTCAAAGACCGAATAAACGATATTGAAAATTTTGAGGATCAATCTCCCACCTTTCTGTCTACATGACGGTAGCAAGCATCACATAAGCAAGAATCCTTAGTCAGATGTCTTTCTATGTTTAAAATCTTTTTACGTCTCTCGTCGGACTTCATTTGAGCAAGATGCATCGGCGTGTCCAAAGAACCGAATTTTCCAAAGCAGTAACAACAGACGTCCGCGCACAAGCGTCCAGGATGAATAGAGAAAGAGGAGGACTTCTCTGGAATAACAAGAGACTGACGATCCTTTGGCGCTGTGTCTTCGTTATCTTCATCTGTTGTAACAAAACAATAAGTAACCCACAATTATTACAGAGCCATACAACATTAAATGTAATGTTCTAATTCAATACTTTGATGAAGCAAGGTCAA